>JBBBDQ010000937.1:2997500-3022500 GCA_037127315.1 Ascarosepion bandense
CTACAGGAATCATTCCTTCTGACTATACTGAAATGACACATTTTATTACACCTGTGGTCTCTGCTCATAATGAATGCAAGTGTGTCCTAAATTAAGTAAAGTTATTGTTTGTTGATAGAATGAAACAATTTATAGAATCTCACATGTTCGGTTCTAGAGATTACTGGTAACTCTGCAAGAGTGTGCTGAACAACAGCAAATCCTCAATCTCTATTCAGTCTAAGTTCAGCAGACAAGGTCGGATGCGTTGCTCGGAAATTCTTTCTCAACAACACTTGACTCGTCTGGAATACCCACACCTGATTTCATATCCAGAAAGGTGTCTCTACTGAGTGATATGTGTATCACCCTGTCTTTAGTCTTGGGCATCATATTTAAATTATACTTCCACAAGGCAATCAGAGGTAATGGAATTTCAGCCGTCATTCTAAAGAAATGTGCACCTGAGGTTTCTAAACTCTGCAACTATTGCCTCTCTGCTTCCTGCTTTCTTGCTTCTTGGAAGTCCTTATCTGTAGTTCCTGTTTTAAAAACTCTGATGAACACTCTAATTTTTGTCCTCTTAGCCTCTTACCACATTTTGGCAAAGTATTTGAGACTATAATCAATGATGAAGTGGTTAAGCATCTCACCTCTTCTGAACCTACCCTCTGACACCAGTTCTACCACTGATGTTCTAACAGCCATCACTGAATATGTATACCAGATTATTGATAATTATGGCAAAACTTGAGCTGTTGCACTTGATATCTTGAAAGCATTTGACAGGGTTTGGAATGTTGAGCTTCTATGCAAGCACCAGGACTATTGTATTACTGGATGATTGTTTATCAAATCATGAAATAAAGGTTGTTTCGAATGGGCATGCTTCCAGATCATTTCACACAAATGCAGATATCTCTCAAGGCTCTACCCCAGGTCTTATGCTGTTTCTGATCTTCAATGATCTCCCTAATGTCATCAGTTCCTTAGTAGGCATTTATGCAGATGGCACCACCATTTAATTCCATCTCAGTAAGAAAACTGCCAAGGGAGACAGAGTAAACCTGTTGGCTGCACTTGAGAAAGGTGTATGCTCCGACCTTCTTCAGGTATTTGAAATAATTTTTAAAAGAAAAAATTAAGGAATCAGTGCATATGCTAGGTCACAAAAATCTTCTTAACCATTCAAGAATAAACATGAATATAATATGGGAACCAGTAATATGAAGTGCTACAGAGAAAAAAAAACAAAAACAATAACAACAACAAAATTGTAATATGAGCTTTGATGAAAAAAAAATGGTTACTGAGACATTAGGCTTGTAAGTTCCAAAAATTCATACATGGGTGTCCTCAAGGACACATTGCCCAGTACATAAAAGCATTGGTTGAAAGAGTCATGAGTTTAATACCTGCCTGAACAAAGGTCAACAAAAACTTGGAAAGGTGAGTTAAAGGGAGATAATTGATACTTGTATGACAAGTGAAACTAGAATATATCTGCCCAATGGATGAAATGAAGGGCTCACTTTGAAATTCCAGTCACTTGAAGAAGGATGGAGTGTACACTGAAAATGAGGATAATAGTCTGAATAATGTAAATAGTGTGCACAAACACACACACACACATGTATATACATATATATATATATATATATATATATATATATATATACACATGTATATGTGGATAAGTATAAATTTAAGTAAATGAATACACAAACATTTATACCATGTACATAAGGAAATTAATTTATACCTGTCACCATTTTATATTAATTTTGTGCATGCTTTGTTTTTATTGACTGCACTGCACTATAGTAAAGTCAGTTGGGCACTATCTGAGAAAAAGAGCACCATGACACAATTTACTCTTCCAGAAATGGCATGCTGTATTGTGCTTGGCATTTGCACTGGAACCTCAAATGCAAACATTTCAGAGTGTTTGGGTGTCAATCTGAGAACAGTGCAGAGAACTCAGAAAGAGTTACATGAGTCTGACAGTGATTGCAAAGGTGTTTGGAATGATCACTAGTGATGGTGACATTATGTCTCATACATTTCCATTCACTTCAGACTCGACATGGAGGCCTACATAAAATGCCTCGAGGAGGTAATGCAGCCCTGGGTCATGAGGGTGGCTGCTGAGAAATCTTATGTCTGACAACAGGACTCTGAAACATGCTCCACAAGCAGGATAACCCAGTCATGCCTCTTAGACAATTTCTGCAATCACATCACTCCTTAAATTTGGTCACTTAACTCTCCAGACTGCAATCCTCTTTGATTTTTATAACTGGAACACAGTTCAGTGAGACATTAACAAATTTCCTTTAACAACAAAGATGAATTGAAGCCAAGGATTATGGCAGCATCACCAACTTAAACAAGGAGACCATCCAGAAGAGATGCAAGAGATTCCAAAATCATCTCGAGGCCATGGTTAAAGTCAATAGCAATTTTATTGAATAAATTTACTTTTTAGCATTTTAAGATATTTTTGTGTAATTTTGGTAAATATATCTGTTTAAATGAGATGTCAGTGTTATTTTCATCTTTTTTTTATTTAGATAACAATTCACTCATTGTACCTTGTGTATGAATATATATATATATATATATATGTATTACTGAGTATTTATTTTTAATTTTTGTTAGTCTTCTATGGTTTTAATTGTAGTGAGTTTTAAAATTTAATTTGCTGATTCTACTTTTTTCCTCCTCTTTTTTTTCATTCTTGCTATTTCCTTGTTTGAAATCTGTAAAGAAAATTATATAATCTCTAATTACTGTAGTGTTGATTGCTTGTGCTTTACTTGTCTCTGATGTAATGCACAGCATGCAATGAGTTAGCCTTAATTTCTATGTATCCTGGTAAGCAAGTAAGCAGAAACCTCTTTGGAAAATAGGGAAAACTACACTTGTGATTTGAAACACTAAACACGGTATAAAATGAAATTAAAAAAAGAAGACAATAGAAAAATAAATGAAGAAGAGATAGGCAGTGGCAATTTTGGAACTCTGAAAGGTGGGGGGGGAGCATTTATTTTCTGAGGAGAAGGGTGGCAAACTCAATCAGGATCTTCATTTTCATACTACACCACTATCGTATGCACAACTTAGGAATGAGTTTGAGTATGTTACTTCACTAAATTAAACAGAAAAACTTTTCATTCATAGTAGGGAAGTTCTCATCTTTTCTTGCTCTCTTTTCTTGTTGGAACACAAAAGAAATTAATTTAAAAACAAAATCAATGGGTTAATACTAATGTCAATACTAAGAGAACAGTGTGATTTGTCTGCTCTGATTTTTTTGAAAAAAAGGAAAAATAAAAAACTGAAGATCAAATCATATCAAAATCAGAGACTGGTCAGTTTCATAAATTTTTAAGATTATAAATGTACTAGCAGTATAACCTGCATTGCTTGGGTGTAATGAAAGCTTTAAAACTAATCCGTGGTCCTGGAGCTCAGGATGTTGGCACAAAAGACTAAAAAGCAATAGTTGCTTTCAGTTAAAGCAAAACCGTAGACTGAAAGAAAAATGAATGGTTGTAAGTTAAATTTTGATTTCCTGGTACCGATATCAAATAAATTTTTTTTGTCGTAAACTGAAATTTGTAGGCTAAATAAGTCCTCTGAGTAAATGGTATCATGGCTGAGACTAAGAACTACAATTATACCTACTTAGAGCCAAACCTGAAGCAAAAACTGAAATAAAAGGGATGAAAAAATGATTTTGATCAGACCCGGTAGTATATTAGGGTATCGATTTCCAATATCGAAGTCAAATAAATCATCCAAGGATAGAACTGCAACCTTGAAACTTCTGAATATCGTTTCTTATGTCTTTATCTATGAGTGTATCAAATTTGATTAAAATTGGACCACGCCTTCTATAACCCAATTTTTTCGATTATCAAAAATTTATCGGGTGTACCTTGACACAAAACCTAGCTAAGAACACTAGCAGATGCTTATAGTACAACTGTGTAAATTTTCAAGAAAATCGGTTCAGCCATTTTGGAGTCTATAGGTAATGGACACACACACATATATAACAATATTTTGGAATGGCGATAATTAATTTTATTAATTAATTAATAACTAAAATCTTCAAATTGCTATTATAGATCATAAGAGAACATACTAAGAGAAATTTTCCTTATCCTCCGAATATGAGCAAAGGAAAACAGAGGTGATTAATTTTATTAACTAAATATTAACTGTAGTTGGAAAATCATTATCTTTAAAAAGAAACCAGGGACAAAAAATAACACCTGGTATTTCTCTATTATTGTAAACCTGGAAAGAAGAGAAAGAAAAGAGAAATGGATTTGTTTTCGATTTTGGCCCATAAAGACAAGTGTCATCCTTGAACCTAAAAGATAGATTCAAGTGCTATTTTTTGACCGGCAAAAGAATAGAAAAAGAAGACCAGGGAAAGAAGGAAGAAAGAAAAGACTAAATTAGTTTCAAGCCAGAAACAATAGATATAGGTCACAGTCACCCCAAAGAAAGCTGATGGGTCATTCTAAACATAAAGGAAAGATAAATTTAATTGTTATTGTTTCTTGGTAAAGGAAAGGGAAATTTCATTTTGGGTCTGAATGTCTGGCTGGCATGACTCTCGTGAAAAGAATTAAAGATAAGAAATGTTCTGATTCCGAGTCAAGTAATTTAGAGAAAAGTATTTTCACTGACATCAGGGTAAAACTGATAAGGCATTCTTGTCACTTGAAAATATAGGTGACTCAGAGAATGGATATTAAAAACAGGTGCATAGAAATTATTATTTGGGTAACAATGTCAATGGACCCTTGTCAACTTGTTTTGGGCAAAGACAGTTCAAAAAGGTTAATGCCTATTGTTTAAAAAAAAAAAAATATCCCCAAAATTGTTTCATGAGAAAGTAAAAATTTTGAGAAAGAAAATTCGGTTAAGTCCAGCCCAGAAAAGGGGTATGGGAAGATGACATCATAAGATCGAGAGAGATTCCATTGGTCCTGTGAACAAGCCCCGAAAGGGGGCAACAACTAACAATTGACATCATGGAAAGAAGATTAATTCCATTGGTTAAACCACAGGCAACAATGAGTAGCAGCTAACCCCAGCATCTGATTGGTCACTGAGATGAAGGATTAGACACCCAGCTACAGTCGGCCCCACACCATGACATGGGCATAAATACGGGGGTCCTTAGGGACCCGAGACAGAATTTTTCAGAGTTCTTGGTGAGAGCGATCCAAACCGGAACAAGGAAATCCACCACGATTCCTTTTCTGAAAACGAATCACGCCAACCTACCCGCAACCCAGTACTTCGGCAATTTCTGTAATATTCCGGAAAACAATCAACAAGTTGACCAGACCCATAATGAACTTAGACTTCTGTTCAGAGCAGCGAGCTGTGGCCAGCCAGATTTCCCATTATTATTTAGGAGAATAATCCGATTTACTTAAGAAACGTCCATTCCACTACCAGTTTGATAGAAGCAGGGATGGGAAATTATTCAAGAGACTATTATGTATGATCTGTATATAAAGACATTATTTCACAACACTTCAGACATCGGTCCACTTATTTCCTTTGATGTTACATTTCTTTCTTTTATTACTCAATTGTGTGCACACTTCCTGGCTTGGTTTAGCTCGGCAGAGAGACAGCTAGTGAAGAACTCACGTGACTGCCTTGTGATTAATCAACACAACGTGGGACAAGGGAGAAAACCGTGACAGAGTCAATCTATGACCAGCTGGCTGGATCGAAACCAACAGCGACTGGTCGGGTAGTGGCATACACACACACAAAGTTCCATTTATAAATAAGTTTAGATAGGGGGTGGTGCAACCGAGGAGCCAGCTAAAATTCTCGCCACTGGATATAGAATAAAGAAAAATAACTGGAGAGAAAAATGTATAAAAAAAAGTGGGAATCTAAGAAGTAAAAAAAAATATAAAGAAAGGAGTCAGGAATAAGAAAGAAGGATGAAGAGAAAGAAATGCCAAGAAAATAAGACTTAGAGAAAATGTTATGAAAAGGACGTAGGCAATCATGGTTTTCCCCCATTCTGCCATTCACCTGCTCAGGCCAGTTAAGTACGTTACATGCTGTTTTTCCCAGTCTCTCCTTCCTTCTATCTGGCTGGTTAGTATCAGGTTCTCCAAGCCCTCCTTCATTGCATGTCCCAGGAACTTTAGCTGTCTCTTCCTGATGCTCAGTATTAATTTCCGTTTCGTTTCCATCCTTTCCAAAACCTCATCATTGCTCACATGCTCGGTCCATGATATTCGCAGCATTCTTCTTTATAACCACATTTCAACTGCTTCACGTTTTTCTTTCATCTTCGATGAGATTCTCCCGCATTCACTGCCTTATTGAAGAACTGACATCACATAACAATCCAATACACTCTTCTTTGTTTCTAGCAAAATTTTCCTGTCTCTTAATACTCTACTCAGCTTCTGAAACGCATCCTCCACCATGCCAATTTACCTTCAGATCTCTGTGTTGCACTTTCCATCTTCTGTTAGAACATTTCCCAGGTATTTAAATTTTTGTACCTGCTTGATTTTAGTATCCTCTACTTGTATTTGGCATTTTGGGCTGCTCTTTTTGCTGATGACCATGCATTCTTTTTCTTGCAGTTTATTTGTAGTCTTTTCTTGTCACTCTCTTCAGCTACCTTCTGTAGTTTCCTTTCTGTGTCTGCTATCAGCACTGTATGCTGTTTTAATGTCAAAGCTAGTTTGTGTGACTCCACATACAGGCTTTCTATTAGGGATTTACTGTAGGCTAATGAATTGTAGACCGTGGCAATAAAAAGGAATGAGTTAAAAGAAAGAACAATATTACATCAAGATAATGCAAGTTTCATGTTTCTTTGATAATTAGTTAAAAATGTGAAACCTTGCTTTGGAAGTTTATAATCATTGACTGTATTCATCAGATATTACACCAACAGGCTATCACTTATTTTGGTCATTACAGAGTTCTCAAATTAAAAAATAAAATTCCCTAAAAGAATGCGAAAGGCTCTGGACTAGTTCTTTGCTAAGAAAGATAAGTTCTGGGAGAAAGGAGTTATGAATTTGCCTGAAAGACAAGCAGAATATTAAGAATTGCTTAATAAACTTAATGTTGAAAATGAACAAAAATTTACATTGTTTGGACCGTTTTCCTTTGTGTTTATCGCCATATTCATAATGTTTCAGCCGTTGTACATTCTAGCCTTCTTCAGGTGATATACATTAGAATTTTGAACTGAACTCTTTATTTCATCCACTGGGGTAGATTGTTCTAGTTCTACGTGCCATGCCTTTTCAGGATATCTCAGTTTTAGTAACTTAACTCTCCAAGTTTTTGTTCATCTCTGCTGAGGCCAGGTACTGAACTTACAACTCTTTGGGTTAAGTCACTGAATTACTGCAACCAACACTTTAATCCACTAGCCTTTGTGAATATGAAAATAAAGATGAGGAGAACAGTCAAATTGTGTGAATAGTTACAATACCACATCTTAGAAATATAGACAGATAAGAAAAAAAAGGATATTTTTGTTTATCTACATAATAAACTGATCATACATTTTGGTCACCCAAATATGAATGACTAATGTAATAGATGTGTGTTGTGGTGCAGTGAATATCAACTTGGAACGACAAATCGGTGTGCAGAGTTTGAAGTCCATTTGAATTCCTTGCATTCACTTCTGCAAAAATACCCTTGGGAAAAGTATTAATTTGTCTCTTCACTCCAGTTATGGGTTAAATAATAGGACAGATTGGGTTCTATAGCGGGTTAATCTTCTGCCCAGTCAGTCATGTCTCTTCTAAGACATGATCACCCAAAGCATGTATCACGTATGGCACTTAACTGACTGACTGAATGTGATTTGGTTAAGAAGAGAATAGCAGAAAGTAGAATCAGTGCACTGAGTTCAAATTCCACCCGAGGTAGTTGCATTAATTTTCTAACAATTACTCTTAAGAAAGGCTTCAATTCATCACTTCTCACCTAGCTATAGATTAAATCACAGATCCTGTTGGAATATCTAGCTTTGGTTGTCAGTCTAGAAAAATGACAACTCTGAATTCAAAATTCAATGGGTAAGGAGTTGGCAACTCCACCCAACGAAAAGTTACATCCTACAGAAACAACATCAACACCACCACCACTTAGCATGGTAAAGCTATGGCAGTATATGCCTCAGGAGAATTTACAGAGTAACAAGTTGATTTATTTTTCAGTGTGAAAGAGAATCAATTTTGTTAGAATACTCTATGCTAACCATGTTTGAAGCTAACATGATTTGTTAATTATACAAATCCTTCAAATGAAAGAAACTGAAAATTATTCTAAGAAAAGAAAAAAAGGAAATTAAAAAAAAACAAACAGGAAGAGAAGAAATAGAGAGATATAAGGAAATAAATAGAGAAAGAAAAGTCAGAATGAGGGAAGCTCAAAGACGAAATGGAATGGGGAAGACGTCAATTAGATTTAAGAAAAAAGAGTCAAACAAATATGGAAAGAAAAAGACAATGAATGAAACAGATTTAGAGTGAGAGAAGATAAAATAAGATATGTAGAGGCGAAGAAGAATGTGAGAATAAAAATGGTATTGAATATTTTAAAATGAGAAGAAAATTAATGACAAGAAGAAAGAGAAAACCAAAGAAAATAAGGTCAACAGAGAAAAAATATATGTAAGAAAAAAATTATGTCCTTCTTTTATATACTATATCTATTTTGAAAATATGCAATCATGGCTTTCCACAACTTCATATTCCTTGTGTCTGTCACCATTTTTCCTCCCTTTGCTGAGGCTTTTGTTTCACACAAGCCAATTTTTAAAATCATAAAAGCTTAGTGAACCAGTTGTTGGATTATCCGAAAATAATCTTATATATTAATAGCCAATGGTCTTAGTAAAATGTTAGTTACACTGTAATATCCACATGCCTACTATCATTTTGAAATTAACAATGTGGCAAATATTCTAGTCATAAATGTAATAGATCTTCCACTGATTCTTTGGAAATGCAGTGATTCAGTTTGAGTATGGCTAAAAACTATAGCACAGCTAATGACAATAGAGCCAAAAATCATCATACATCTGAGCAGAAATATGATTAAACATTTTCAGTTTAAAATTCTCTTAACAAATGACTGTCTTTTATTAAATTATAAAAATGGTTTAATTTTTTTTTTTTTTTTGATATTATAAATTTATTTGTTTTCATTATCAGTTTGAAAAGGAAATAAGCAGAATAGGTTCCTAAAGATTACCTGCCTTTATAGTACCAGTCCCTGGAAATTTAAGATGCTACTACTCCCCCATAAATTTAAGATTTTTCAAGCCCATCTGCTTTATTACGTATAATTTCAGATATCTTTTTCTGATTTTGTTCTTTCTGTAGTCCTTTTCTTCAAGACTTCCTTGTTGCTTAGTTGCTCCAACTATGAAATTTTCAGTAATCTTCTGGAGAACAACATTTCAGCTGTTTCTAGTTTTCTCATTATTGAAGAGATTGCCCCTCATTTACTGCCAAGAGGATGGCTATTACAGGGTATATTTTACTTATTTCTAAAAAATTCTTCTCTCTCTCAGGACCTTGCATAGCATTGGGAATGCTTCTTTTAATCGTCCAATGCATGTTTAGATCTCAGTGTTGCATTTTCCATCATCTTGTTTAAATACTTCCCAGATATTTAAACTTCTGCACCTACTAAATGTTTCTAATTTGCATCTTGGAATTTTCTTCCTGATGACCGTACCTTCTGTCCTCTAGCATTTGATAGTCCTTTTTTACTCTCTTTCTTTTGTGACTTTGTCTAGGAGGTAATATTGTTTTCTTTCTGAGTCAGTCATCAACACAGTATCTTCTGCCTATTTTATATTATTAAGATTAAGCTCACTGACAATAAATCTGGGTAGGGTCTACAGTTCTCTTAGGATAGCATCACTGCTGAAGTTGAATAAATCTGAGGGGAAGACACATTTTTGTCTCATGCTTCTATTTATTCTGTAGGGCACCTAGTAAAGACTGAACACATTTACTAAGTAGTAATGCTTTATTAAACATTACTCACTGACCAGGCACAATTACTAAAAAGATGAAGAAAAGGGAAGATGATAGTGAAGTAAAAGAAGAGAAATGAGGGAAATAGAGAAGGAAAAAGATTAAAGAGAAGAAAAAAGCTAGGGAGATAAGTAAAAAGAAAAAGAACAAATAGCAATGGAGAATTATTTAGATAAATGAAGAAAAAGGAAAAGTACAGAATAAATAAAACAATCAAATAAATATCAATAACAAAAGCAACATGAAATATTGAAAAGTTGGAAGCATTTACAGTAAAAGAAACAAAGAATATAAATACAATGATTTCATAACTTTGAATCAGTCATAGAAATTTGAGATTTAACTCATACAATCAGACATTTATTAGACTAAGCTAAATTTTAGAATAACTGGATAAATAATAATGTTATTGATAAAATTAGTAATTTTCTTAAAGACATATTTAGTATACATTAACTGAACATTTAGTGCTAATATCAGCCATTTTAAAACATCTTTCTTTGAAAACAGTTTTTCAGTGAAATAGATTTTTAAAAGTAAAGTCTACTGTTCATTCCAGTACTCATAGAAGTTTTCTTCCTAACATTTTTTTTTTGGAGGGAGGGTTAATGAAGAAAGTTAACATCTTGATTATATAATTATTTTCAAATCTAGTTATTAGTGCTATCCATTTTTGTTGATGCTGTTGTTGGAAGTCTTCAAGTGAAGTGTTTTTATTATTCAATAAAGCTCTTTGTGATTCTGTTGCATTGTAAAATCTTTCTAAAACCTAAAAGATTAATTTATTTGAAGCCATTTTTATCAAAAGATAATTTTTAATGATTTTTATTATTAGTTTTTTCAACAATATACTTCCCTTTACTTGGAGAATATATTGTTTTTTTTATGGGGGTAGTGCAGAAAGTTAACATCTTGATCCCATAATTATTTTCAAATTTTGTTATATGTGCTATCCATTTCTGTTGATGCTGTTGTTGGAAGTCTTCAGGTGATACAGTTTTATTATTCGGTAAAGCTCTTTGTGATTCTGTAGCATCACTAAATCTTTCTAAAACTTAAAAGATTCATTTGTTTGAAGGCAACATGATTTGAATTATTTTTTTCAACAATATACTTCTCTTTACTTTGAGAATATAAGCAAATATTTCCAGCTATAATTGACATGTAACGAATAAAACATTATTAGAAATAAGTAAGAATAAATTGTACGTATCTATGTTTAACAGTGAAATTCCTCAGAAAAAGATAAAGATAAAAGTTAAATTAAAAATCTATTTATGGACAGCACATCTATCTCACTAAGTTTTTTCTGTCAAGACTATTTCACTCTGGAATCAAATGAGAAGTTTCTTTTTCAGTGGAGGGTGTAAGAAATAAATCAAGTCCCTGAAAAGACAGCAGGGTAGGAAATTAAGTAACCCAACTAGACTTAAAAGTTTTTCAAGATATTCGGTGAGAATTTGGAAAAATAAAAAAAAACAATTAAGGAAACTTGACATGAGAAAATGAATACAATTTCAAAAAATGAGGTAAAGCCCCCTTACAATGCAGCAGTGGGTAGCAAACATTTCTCTCAGACTATTATTCCTGTAGCAAGAGAGATCCTCAATGAGTGTCCCACTTCTGGCCTTATAGTAAATATTTCAAAATATTTTTCTCATTTTGATTATCATGGATGTTATATTGACAGAATGTTTCACCCAAGTACCCAAAGAAAGCACAACACTGAAATCTGAAGGAGCATTTCTATGGCCAAGGATGCATTCCAAAAACTAAGCACAGTATTAAGAGACAAGAAAATTTTGTTTGAAACAAAGAAAAAGTACTGGACTGTTATGTGATGTCTCTCCTTTTATATGGCAATGAATACTAGGTAATCTTATCAAAGATGAAAGAAAAACTTAAAGCAACCAAAATGTAGTTCTACAGAAAGATGCTAAATATACCATGGACCAAACATGTGAGAAATGATGATGTTTTGGAGAGGATGCAAATAAAAAGGAAAATTACCTTAATATTAGAGGGAGACAACTGAAGATTCTGGGACATTTAATGAGGAAATAGGGCTTGGAGAATCTGATACTCACAGAAAAGATAAAGAAAATGAGAGATAGGAAAGGAATGCATGACATACTTAATGTACTTGAGCAAATGGATAGCAGAGTAGGGTTTGGGAGGGCTAACAGGAGAGAGGGTGTTTAGAGCAACAAGAGATAGGCAAACGTGGAAGGACATGATTGCCTACGTCCTGAAGAAACACGGTACATAGAAGAAGACCCTATGACCATCATAAGGTGTTCTTGAGTGATAGGAATTCGACTGATATGAGATGTCTGCCCGCCCCTTGGTGGGTTCATGGGTACAGAGTCAGGAAAAGAGAACAGATGAAGTTGTGGCTAGTGGTTTCAATCTGTACTCTTACCCGACTTGTGATAATCAACGCAGGTTAAGTGAAGGATCTGTGTTTGGTTCTCACTCATGCATTCACTCTATATTCATGTACAAAAAAGGGGAAACTCTTTAAAAATTAAGATGGATGGGTGCGGTGGTGCAGTGGATATTGACTCAGAACAGCAAATCAGGATGCCGAGTTTCAATTCCAGTTGAATTCCTTGCATTTACTTACACACAAATACCTTGGAAAAGTATTAATCTGTCTCTTCCTTCCAGTTATGGGTTAAATAACAGAACAGATCAGGTTCTATAGCCTTGGCTGGCAACAAGTCTACTGCAGAAAGATACTGCGAGATAAACTTCTGCCCAGTCAGTCATGTCTCTTTTGAGACATGATCGCCCAAAGCGTGTATCATGTATGGCACTTAACTGACTGTTACTTATTGTGTGTCCATTTTTGTCTCTGTGATTCCAGTCATTGTTCACTACTACTGAACTAATGTTTCAATACTGGATCACTGTATGTTCATTCATGACATGGGCTATCATGGCTCTTCACAAATTTCTAAACCTCATGATCCTTAACAGCATTTCTTCATTTGCCAAATGCCCCCACCATCCTACCATCCATTCACACAAGCTCATTCTCAGTAGCTTTCTGCCTTCCTCTATATCTCTTGCCTTCAATATGTCCTGTGAGTGTTAAGTTTTCCAAGCCTCATCTTCATTATGCCTCAAAAAACTTTCAGTCAATTCTTTCTAATTCTGAGTCTGATTTTTATATCATTTTCTTTAAGACTTATGACATTAATGCATGCTTAACTCACTTCTATATCCATTAAATCCCTATTTGAAGAGTGATGTCTTTTTAAAACCTTTTATATTCAATGACAGATGGCTTTGATATTTAGTTATCAGAACAGGTCCATACTGCTTTTCAGTAATTTTGTATTTCATTTTGACACTTATTGTTCTTCTTTGTGCCGTGTCCCTTCTGGACGTAGAAAATAATGGCTCTCCACAACTTCCTATCCTTCATGGCTCTTAGTCATCTCTTTTTTTCTCTTTTCTACTAACTAAATCCACAAGTTTGTTAGGTAGGTTATTTGCTGTTTTCCACTGTCTCTCTTGCCTTCGCTATGTCCTTTGAGTGTCAAATTTGCCAAACTTTTATCCTCATTATGAGTCATAGAAATTTCATCATATTTTGATTCTAAGTTTCCTTTTTATTTCCAATTTCTGTAAAACATCCTCATTATTCAGATATTCAGTCCATGGTATTCTTGGTATCCTTCTGTAGAACCACATTTCTGTTGCCTCAAATCCTTTCTTCATCTATAAGAAGATTGTCCAGCATACACTATCATATAGGAGGGCTGATACTGAATAAATTTTCAATACTCTTACTTTCTGACAAAATTTCCCTGTTTCTTAATACTTTACTTAGCTTTTGAAAGTCTTCTTTTGCTATTCCAATGCACCCTTGGATTCTAGTGTTGCATATTTCATCCTCTATTGAGACAATTCTTAAAGATTTAAATTTTTGTACTTTTTTAATCAGTTATAGGTTTAGAGTTATAATCCATTAATGCCCACTGTCTCTAAAATTATATGGTGAGCATTAATAGGTTAAAATATATATGTTTTTTAATCAGGGTTTCAAATTTGAATGAATTGAAAATTTGTTTAGCTTGTGATCCAGCCAGATGTAGAAATGTGGCAACCGGTATTTGCTCATTATTTTCTTTAGTTACATTAGCAGCAAGAAACTAAGAATCGTATTGTTGCTCCCAAACTTCTGAATTTTTGTCCAGGTTTCCTTCAAAGGAAACATTCTTTGTGAGTTTCAAACTCATTTTCTTTTAATTCTGGTTCACTCTTCTGAACTTATTTCCCAGTATCCACATATCAGTCAGTCAGTCAGTCAAGTATCATACGTGATACACACTTTGGGAGATCATGTCTCAAAAGAGATATGACTGACAAGACAGAAGATTATCTCACAGCAGGTTGCCATTACTTTCTGTGGCAGACTGTTTGCCAGCCAAGGCTATAGAACCCAATCTGTCCTGTTATTTAACCCATGGAGGGAAGAAATGGATTAATACCTTTCCTAAAGGTATTTGCATGTAAGTAAATCCATAAAATCTAGGTATTTCAGTGGGAAGTCAATCAGTTAAAAGCCATACATGATACATGCTTGGGCAATCATGTCTCTTTAGAGACATGACTGACAGGGCAGAAGATTATCTCACAGCAGGTTGCCATTACTTTCTGCAGTAGAATGGTTGCTATCCAAGGTTATAGAACCTGATCTGTCCTGTTATTTAACCCATAACTGGAGGGTAGAGACAGATTAATACCTTTCCTAAGAGTATTTGTGCAAGGAATTCAACTGAAATTCGAACTTGGCTCCCCAATTTCTCATTCCGAGTTGATATCCACTGCACCACAATGCACATCCTGACAGAACGAATTTCAAACAAGGGAAGATTTTATTTTTTTGTTATCCGGTCAAATTTTCCCCATTTTTTTATTTCTTGTGTTGATTGTAGGTGAGGTTGCATTATTTTGACATCAAGTTATGTATCATATTAATGTTATGCCACCAACAGTCTTTTTTCACATTTTCTTTCCTCTATGACTTTATGTATTAAGTCTGTCTAATATTAGACAATATCAAAGAAATCCACATTATTCAAAAAGGTGATAAAATAATATCAGTAATGTTTTCTTATATCAAAAACTATTTAATTTGTCCTCTATATTTGCATCTTCAAGTAATTAACATGTAGAAAGGATGAAAAAAATTGTACTTTTTAGGTTGCCTCACTAAACACCTATTAGGTGGTACTGTTTGAGTCTATAATAATAAGACAAATATTTCTTCCCTCTTTCTTTTTCTTCTTTTTGCTCCAAGATGTAGTAATTTGTAGATAAGAATGTCCACACTAGACACATTCATTGCCCCATTTGATTGAACTCACATACACACAATTGTATCGCATAAAAACAAAATCATTCTAAATAGAAAAGTTTTAATATCTTTTCTTTTTTGTTCAAATCTGCATTTTTTATTTTAAAATCCATGTTTTGTTATTAATTTTTGCCCGGACCCAAATGAGTCTGCCAAATATTGCTTGTGGGAAAAATGTTCCAGGAGCCAGCAAATATATATATACCAAAAGACATCTAGACCTAACAACTAAAGTGGTAATTCCTGCAGCATATTATATCTTTAGATCTTTCATCCATTCACCTAATGCTCTATTGCTGAAATATTCCACAAATGTCAGTAAGCTATCATTAAGTATTTCAGTTCGTATACAGTTGAATTGAACAACATTTCACAAAGTCACCAATCTGATTTGTTTAACACAAAGCCAGAATTCAGTTTGAAAAGACAAATAAAAAATAAAACAAACTTTGCCTTATTTGGGATCTTTTTTCTTATTCTCCATATCTTCCCTGTGTTTTTATCACTGTCCCCTATTATCAGATCTTTGACATCATTTGTTAATTAGACAAGCAACCTAAAATATGTTCCAAAATCTACTCTTATGGAATCTCTTGTCAAGTTTTTAATTCTTCTTGAAAAGAATTTATATTATAAAAGTTACAAAAACTTAAAGAAAGATAAAAAGAAATGAAAGGCAAAAAAAAAAAAAAAGAAGAAAACTATATATATTTCCAAAGATCAGCCTGATAGAGTGTTTCTGGATCCGGAGTATTTTTGTTTTTGGAAATATTTGACCATCACTAGGAACCGATATGGAAAAATTTGCAAGGACTCCCCACCACTTGTACACACCGATATCATTCGGATTAAATGCAGTGTGAGACAAGAACAGAATGTGAAACCATATTCTCTGAGATTATTACTTTCTTTGCATTTACATTTTCAATGAGAGATTTCTTTATTTTTTCTTTGTTGTCATGGAGTCTTCTTTTCTTAAAATTTAGTTTTGACTTCTTCATTTTATTTAATTTTCTTTTAAATCTTCATATTTTTTTTCGATATTTTATTGCATTTTTTCTCTTTATAAAATTACAGATAACAGGGGCACAATTCAGCTGCTTTTCTCTTGATTTCTTTCTTTTGTCTCTCATTTTTGCCTTTAGCTCGTGGCTCCCTAATGAACTTTGTAAAGATATGTCTGAGTTAGGAAAGCCTTGGTAGACATGATGGCAATTGTAGTACTTCAGCACAACTCTAGGGATATTCTAATCAACGATTCAACAGGCCTGACATAGTCTTGATTCCAAATATAAATATGCTTGTTCTCTGCCCCTGCCTGAGAATTGATGAGGTCAACAATGTGACTATATAACTTTACGATAAAGTCTATTGAGCTTATTTTGGAAATGTAAATATCTAATGCTATGAAAGGAAGGAATGTTTACTTTTGTTATGGAATTTTCTTGGAGATTTTTAAGTGTTTCTGTTAAAGTTTAACGTTTAAACCTGAAACAAAAGTTAAATGTAGGAGATTTCTAAGTAAATTAGAGTAAAGTAAAATTAGATAATTTTGAGTTAGTAAAAAATAAGAATTTATGATTAAATAAAAAGATATTAAAGAAAAAAATGATAATTTTCTAGTATAAAAAAGGTATGTTTCCTTAAGGTTTTGTGTTTTCATTGGCTAAAAAAGCTTGACTTTTAAGAATTTAAAAGATTTTATTTCTATAAAAGCATGGTTTGAATTTTATTTTGAAGTATTCTTCTTCCATTTTTAAAGACACCACCAAATTCAAAACTTTACCACAGACAAACAATAACTTATGTATATTTCTGAGATGAAGTAGTGACATTATTTATATTATGTCCTCAAGGACACATGACCCAATGGATAAAAGCATTGGTTGGATCCAGTGACTTGACCCAAAGACTTGTGAGTTCAATACCTGGCAACAGTAGTGGTGAACAAAAACTTAAAGAACTGAGTTGAGATAATTAAAACATCAAAAAGTAGCATGACAATATTCCCTACTTATCAAAATAAAGAGTTCAGTTTAAAGTGCCAGTCACTTGAAGAAAATTGGAGTGTACAACGGCCAGAACATTTGAATATGACAATAAAGATGAGGACAACAGTCTGAACAAAGTAATCAAGACAAACAATAAAGAAACAGTTTTGTTTTGTTCATTGGTTAGTGTTCAGGTCAGGAAAATCTTTAAAAGGTTATTTGGAACTACTTAAATAAAGTGGGCCATTCATATAAAATAGGGAAAATTATTTTGGAAATAATTTTTGTGAATTAACGTTCATTAGACCTTCCTTAAACAATACCACATGTCAATAAAAAATATACACTACCGGCCATAATTATTAGGCTACCCCAGTTTTTTAAAAGAAATGATGTATTTCATACCATTTTTAGTATTTATTGCCAAGTGGATAATTCTAAATGAAAATAGAATGGTTCTTGTGTTATTACTTTGCAAAATTTTACAAGGCAAGGAAACAAAGATGAACTCATCATGATCACCATAAATTTTCTTCGTTCTTTCATTGATGAAACTGCAGCATAGGTAATGATTAAATATTTATAAATGCATTTGGTGCACACGTTATTGTGCAGTATTAACAAAAGAACCATTCTATTTTCATTTACAATTATTCACTTAGCAATAAATACTAAAAAATAGTATGAAATACATAATTTTTTTTAAAACACTAGGGTGGCCTAATAATTATGGCCGGTAGTGTAGATATTTTTAAAAAATGATTTTTAAAGGTAAATTTATACTTGACTTTTTATTAGATTTAGTTGTTCTACTTATGATAATTTTCAGCTGTGAAATGCTTTGTCTTAGAATGCTCACAGCATTACTTAAGGGGTAGGATGAAATTTTATGAATATTTAATTAAAGGGGTGGTTAGAATAAAGATGTCCTTGGAGGATCTTTTTCTCCAAAAATTGATAATCATCCTCATGTGACTATTTCAAATCCAAAGGTATCTCATTTCCATGGTTATTTGCAACACCAACACAAATGCAGCAAATTATTCATTTTTTTTTTTTTACCCAGAAAAAGCATATTCAGACATTCTGGAAAGTTTTCTCTCAATTTAGTTTATTTAAGTTAAGATGTAGATGATTCTCTTGTATATAAAGAAAATTTACTTCATTTGGAATTTTTTTTACTTCACTCATTTTTTGTTTCAAGTATTGAATTTAAACCAACTGAAGCACAGCTTGACAAGAGTGCATCCTTCAACCCTATCCTGATTACATACCACACCCATTGTAACAAACCACCCTGATTTTCTTTATATTCCATTTGTGTGATCTAAGTTCCAATCAAGCAACTTCTTCCAATAAACCACTGCTTTGTGAAACTGCCTCCCAAAAGAATACAACAATACAATCTTCACCTATTCAAGCCTTGGGTTAACTGTTATCTTCTCTACATATCTTCATAAACTGTGCTTCTTACTCTGTAACCTATTATCTTGAGTGGCTCTTGGGCCTTTTACACGGTTAACATCATCAAAAGTTTAGACTTAATATTTACTGCTTTATATTGTATAATAATTGATTTGTTTGTCCATATATCCATTTCATATTGGTCATTTAATAGCAAAAATTTCTTTTTCTTGAGAGCTTTATAGTAATTTGGTGATATAATTATTATAGGATGTGTGGATATTGGCTCACAATAAGAAATCAGTCAACAAGGTTTAAATTCCAGTTGAATTTATTGCATTCACTTATGCATAAATACCCTTGAGAAAGGTATTAATCCATCATTTCTCCATCCAGCTATGGGTTAAATAGCTGAACAGATTGGATTCTATAGCCTTGACAACCAGTTTACTGCATAGTGTAATGGTAACCTACTACAAGAAAATCATCTGCTCAGTTAGTCATCTCTCTTTCTTGACATAATCGTCCAAGCGTGTGTCATATATGGCACGTAACTGTAATTATAAATACAAATTGTTGCTATTTTTTTAATATAAAAATGTTTTGCTGGTTTGTTTGTTTGTTTGGCTATTTTCCCATAGCCAAGACTTTAACAGGTGCTCCGCCCCGATTCAGGCTGGGCATGGGAACAACAATCATTAAGAAGTGTTTCCATGCTCATCAAAACCTCCAATCTCCCTGTCAGACGCCTTACTGCCAGATATAGTTTATCATCATACCCAGGAATAGCTTTATGTTCTAAGTATACAGTAAATGAATTGGTAAGAATTTCAAAAACTTGTTATTTTGGACAATGCATATTATATGAGTTTGAATTTCAGTTGAATTCATTGTTTTCCTACATGCACAATTACTCTTGGAAAAGGGAAGTATCTGTCACTTCTCATTCCAGCTATAGGTTAAATAGCAGAACAGATTGGGTTCTATAGCCTTGGTTGGCAACCAGTCTACTGCAGAAAGTTACAGCAATCGACTGCGGGAACATCTTCTGCTCAGTTATGTCTCTTTTGAGATATGATTGCATAAGTGTGTATCATATATGGTACTTAACTGACTGGTATCATATTAGACATTAAAATAGATAAACTATTAAGACTGCAAAACTGGAATGAGGGAATGAATGTAGATAATTTAATATGTTCAGATATATTTTTAAAAACATATAAAATCAAACCATTTCACAAGAGCCAACCTGTCTCATAAAAACTAAAAATGAGGATTTGTTTTTCTTGGTTTTAAATCTCTAACAAAAATAGTTAAAGAAAATAGAATAAATATTTTTCAGCAAATTTTAATATCATTTTAGATTTGCTAATTATATTTTATTGCAAGTATGACCTGTTCTATAGAAAGTATAATACTTAAAGAGGAAAAACTAAAAAGTCATAAGTAACAAAGAATCAAATAAAGATATGACTAAGATTTCCCTAACATAAAAAGTAAAGTGATTATGCGATAAAATCTAAGAATTAGTCTCCCTGAAAGTAAAACACTGTGCCTCCTTGGGTTAACTCTCATATCAGACCTCAAGTGGAATAACTATATAGAATCCATAGCTAAATCTGCTGCTAAGAATGTTGGTTCTCTGTGTAGGGCCAGGAAGTTTTTCCAGTCTGAAACAATCCTGCACATATACAAATCTACCATCCGCTTGTGCATTGAATACTGCTGCCATATTTGGTCGGGTGCTCCTGCTATCAACCTAGTTGTCCTTGACAAAATCCAACAGAGAATCTGTAATGTGATCGATCCTGACTTGACAGCTAGGATACAGTTGCTTTCTCAGTGACACAGTGTGTCTCTTATACAAATATTTTCACGGCTTCTGTTCTGATAAACTTAGCTTACTGGTACCCTCTATATATGAATTTCCTCGAGCCACAAGATTAGCAACTAGGTCCCACCCTTTTACTGTGAAACCGATAAATTGTAAATGCAAATTCTACTCCAGCAGCTTCTTTTCTCGCACTTCCCACCTGTGAAATTCCCTTCTGCTTACTTGTTTTCCTAACAGCTACAGTCTCCAAGAACTTAGATATAAAGTCAATAGTCATCTCCTATCTCACTAACTTGCATCTTCTCTTTCATGCTCTTTTCTCTGTCCACACCACCCTCATCAGCATACTCATCCTTCTCATAGTTTCTTCCTGACACCCCCTGTAACCAGTTAGTCTTTCTAATAACCTTCCTCTGATATAATCCCCTGCACAATAGTGGCAGTAAAATGCCTTGCTTAGGGCGACAGGATGATAAAAAAAAAAAGGTAGATCAACTACTGAAAACAACAGCATGGAGTCCTTGTAATCTCAAAACAAACTCTTTCTTCTCACATTTTTAAAATACAAAATAACACATCACTCACTAAGTCCCGGGCATGACATGTAAATAGCGCCACTAATAAAAAAACCATATAATATTTGTGAAGTACTAACCTTCAAATGGCACATGACAAAATTTGGGCCCAATCAGATTATTAGTTTACAAATTACAGTTATTTAAATGAAGCTACTGCTTAATTTTAAAAACAATGGAATAATCTGAATTTTGTGTTGATAAACCATTGCTTTTTGATGGAAAAAAAATTACTGTTCAAGCCAAGTAATGGCTTGATAAGTGTCATCTAGATTCTGCTTCATTGGAAACAAGATTAAGAATTGGTAAGCTGACTTTAAAAGTAGTCATACAGACACAAATGATGAGGAATATTTAGGATGGCCAAAACTGTCAGCTGTTTTGGAAAACACCAAAGAAATTCACAAACTACTTTTGGCCGATCATAAATTGAAGTTGCACAAGGTAGCAGAGGATTTGAACAATGTATTCAACATTTTGCATGACCATTCGTCAATAAGAAAGCTGCGTTCAAAGTGGGTGCCATGTTTGCTCACAGTCAATCAAAAATATCAACAAGTCAACGATTCAGAGTGTTGTTTGCAACTGTTTCAATGCAACAAGAAGGACGTTTTTGAATAAATATATGACAATGGATGAAACATGAATCCACCACTTGACTCCAGAGTCAAACTGACAGCCAGCTGAGTGGGCAGCAGCCACAAATGAAGAAAAAAATGTGATCTTTCACCATGACAATGCACCATATCACAAGTTAATCACAACAATGACAAAACTATATGAATTCCGCATCCACTATATTCTCCAGATCTGGCCCCCAGCAACTACTGACTGTTAGCAAACCTTAAAGGAATGCTCAAGGAAAAGAGATTTGGCTCCAATGATGAAGTGATATCAAAAACTGAGGCGTATTTTGAAGCGAAAGACAAATCGTTCTACAAAAAGTGCATTGAATTGTTAGTGAAGTGTTGGAATCAGTGTATCGCCCTAAAAGTAGACTATGTTGATGAATGAAGTTGAATTTTGCCTAAAAGTTGTTGTTTTATAAGTTAGGCCCAGGATTTATTGAGTGATGGGTGACATAAATGATGATGAGATTGATTCAGAAAAGCACTTATAAATGGTCAATATTTGATTATTGATAATATAAATTATAAATAACTGAGAAATATTTACAATGATTAATCAGTTTTATTTGCAAAACAAAGATTTTATCTGATTTTCTTAATATTTAATTATTTTTCATAATATCATCTAATATTGCTCTAATATCAAATCCTGGACAGGTTTAGCACAAAACCCATTCGGAAATATGTAACCTGTTAACTGTATATAATTGCTTTCTAAAATCAATGGTTAAAAACATCTTTAAGTGAAGCCTTGGTGAAGATTACAATTTATGAACTGGCACTACAAAATCACAATGAATTGTACTAAATAACAGAAACCATATCACTTGAAGACTTTAACAACTAAAATTGTATATCACATCTAACTTAAAGAGAAAATAATGACATAATCAAGATGTTGACATTCTACACTATTTTAGATTAAATCATAGAAAGGAAACCCTCATCAATACTGCAAATAATAATACCAGCGACTAGACATGAGACACTTATTTTTCTAAAATATTGTTTTAAGAGGAAGATTTTATAAAATTCAATCAACACTAGTACTGGCAGCTTGGTAAATGGATTCTGAATGCTTCCTTATAAGAAAATGGCTATTATTATTACTACCACTATTAGTGAAATGGATGACTTGCCACAATCTAGTATTCATCAAGCTAGTTTTTCTCTCAATTAAATTCAGCCTCTTCAAGTTTATAGTCTTGTGTCAGTCATAGCTAACAAATGCCATAAATAAATTTTGAAATATTTGTCAAATCATTATTATTAATTTTTAACTAGTTTTTCATTTAGCTTATTTTTACTCAGAGGACTTATTTAGCCTTCAAAATTCAGTTTACGACGAAAAAAAAACTTACTGGTATTGATAACAGGAAATCAAAATTTGACTTACATCCATTCATTTTTCTTTTAGTCTATGGTTTTGCTTTAACTGGAAATAACTATTGCTTTTTAGTCTTTTGTGCCAACGTCCAAAGAGTCTGAGCTCCAGGACCATGGATTAGTTTTCTTTTTTTGTCCTCTCACCTTCATAATGATTTCATTACAACCGAGCAATGCCAGGCTATACTGCTAGTGTCTTATAGAAGAAGAAAATCAGAGGTTTGAAATGTTATCATTGTTCAAATCATAAAACTGCTTACTTTCTGGAAGGTAACTTCCTATGTCTCTTTGAATTTCTACTTCATGTTTTGCATGTAACTTGTGTTAAGTTAGACATAGAACCAGAAAAAAAGAATTGAAATTTCTACCAACTTAATTAAGAAAGGGGGCTTGGAGAATTTAACACTAGGACATACTGAAGACAAAGAAACAGAGGAAAGCAGTGAATAACCTGCCTAATGAGCTTGTGTAAATACTTGGCAGAACAGTGTTTAGGAGTGATAGAAAAAAGACAAACATTATAATGAACTAGAAAAAAACAAGAAATTGTGGAGAGCTATCACAAGCACAAATTGTTGTGTCCTGTTAGAGCCAGGAAGAAAGTCATGGAAACAAGGTAGGTAGGTTCAGCTAGTGTATTAGAATAACAGAATATATATTCAACCATCATAGACAATCACACCTACCTCCCATTAGCATGGAACAGGCTTGCTTCTCAGAGAGTAAAACACTATGCCTCCTTGGGCTCACACTCTCAGCAGACCTCAAGTGGAATGATTATATCAAATCCATTGCTAAATTTGCTACTATGAAAGTCGGTTCTCTGTGCAGGACCTGGAAGTTTTTTCCGTCTGAATCTATCCTGCACATATATAAATCTACCATCCGTCCATAATGAATACTGCTGCCACATCTGGTTGGGTGCCCCTGCTATTCTCCTCGGGGTTCTTGACAAAATACAATGGAGAGTCTGTAATGTGACCGATACTGACTTGGCAGACCGGCTGCCTTCACTCTCTCACCGGCGTGACGTGGCTTCCCTGTGCCTCTTCTACAAATACTTTCATGGCTTCTGCTCTGATGAACTTCGATCACTGGCACCCCCGAGGTACAAATTTGAAAGAGATACTAGATTAGCAACTAGGTCCCACCTTTTTAAAGTGAAACCAATAAAATGTAACCGCAATTTCTACTCCAACAGCTTCTTTTCTTGCACTTCTCGACTGTGGAATTCCTTTCCACATGATTGCTTCTCCGACAGCTACAATCTCCAAGAGTTTAAATGTAAGGTCAATAGATACCTCCTAACACACTAACTCGCATCCATTCTCTCAAACACTCTTCCCATCTGCCTAACCCTCATCCTCGGTATCCTTACCTGTCTATCACCCTCCTTCTGACATTTCCTATATCTAACCACTCTTTCTCTTTACCTTCCCCTATGTTACCCCCTGCACAATAGTGGCAGTGGAATGCCTTTCTTGGGGTGAAATGATTAAAAAAAAATAAAGTAAGAGTGTTAGTAGTCAGCAAATAGAAGTGTACATCCCAACTGTATAGTTACACTGCCTCACAACAACCTCCCTGGAAGTAACGCATATTAGTATTAATGCAAAGAGGAAGAGTCCATTCCCTGTAGATAGGGCACCATAACACAAATCATTTGCACATTTGTGTGACAGTAAATATCTTAGAATAGTAAGTGTAACAATAGTATTTAGATGTCATGGTATGTATAAGGTC